>OY759275.1:34655680-34693180 GCA_963662155.1 Lamellibrachia columna | reverse complement strand
CGGCACGTATCCTAATGCCAACGTGTCTAAGTCCAATAATAACGGCCCGTATCCTAATGTCAACGTGTGTAAGTCCAGTAATAACGGCACGTATCCTAATGCCAACGAGTCTAAGTCCCGATTAAACGCCATTTGTTGGAATGCTACAACATTTACACCTTCTAGGCTCACGTCATTTGCTCATTTGACGAACCGACGATGTGTGCAGTGTTATTCCTGTTTCGATACAGATTACACGGTGTATTAGCGGCGCCAGCCAGTGCGGCTTCCTCTGTCAAGGCTAGTGGGCGAGTGCTTTCCCGTTGGCTTGTTAACAGACAGTAATCAGTCGGTTTGTCAGTGCCGAATCTCAGCGATGTCTGGTGCATCCACCGCCCAGACGCTCTGCTCTAGTAAGCCTCGTTATTAATATTCCGTTCTCCGCCATCGCCTGTTAGCGAGTAGACCTACGTACTGTGCGGGCCCTGAGTAGATTCACTTTGCTCGCTGTATATACACTCTAATGGCATTAGGCTTCCATAAATGTTTCCAGTTCATGGACTTTTAGTTCAAAATGTTGTAAATGTTGTGGCGGAAGTTGACACACTTGTATTGGTCTCTGTGGCGGAAGTTGACACACTTATATTGGTCTCTGTGACGGAAGTTGACACACTTGTATTGGTCTCTGTGACGGAAGTTGACACACTTGTATTGGTCTCTGTGACGGAAGTTGACACACTTGTATTGGTCTCTGTGGCGGAAGTTGACACACTTGTATTGATCTCTGTGGCGGAAGTTGACACACTTGTATTGATCTCTGTGGCGGAAGTTGACACACTTGTAAAAGTCTCTGTGGCGGAAGTTGACACACTTGTATTGGTCTCTGTGGCAGAAGTTGACACACTTGTATTGGTCTCTGTGGCGGAAGTTGACACACTTGTATTGATCTCTATGGCGGAAGTTGACACACTTGTATTGATCTCTGTGGCGGAAGTTGACACACTTGTATTGATCTCTGTGGCGGAAGTGGACACACTTGTATTGATCTCTGTGGCGGAAGTTGACACACTTGTATTGATCTCTGTGGCGGAAGTTGACACACTTGTATTGGTCTCTGTGGCGGAAGTTGACACACTTTTATTGGTCTCTGTGGCGGAAGTTGACACACTTGTATTGATCTCTGTGGCGAAAGTTGACACACTTGTATTGATCTCTGTGGCGGAAGTTGACACACTTGTATTGGTCTCTGTGGCGGAAGTTGACACACTTGTATTGGTCTCTGTGTCGGAAGTTGACACACTTGTATTGGTCTCTGTGGCGGAAGTTGACACACTTATATTGGTCTATGTGGCGGAAGTTGACACACTTGTGCTTGTGATACAAAATAAAACCATTTTCTGATGTATCCATCCTGGGTCGATGCAGCCAGAAACGACCGGCGATACGATAATGCAGAAGATCTTAACACAGCTTCTGCCATTCATCTAGTCCGCCGCGAAACAGATTCGTTAGTGTTCGAATGTGTGGTACGTGAATCGTTTAAGTAATGTGTGCAGTCGTTTTAATGAGAATTCTTACTTTTGTTAAACGTTTTCGAAAGAACCGACTTTGTTCCTTATACCAGGTAACTTGCGAAAGTTTAGGTAGCCTTATGTTATTGCGGCTGGGATTTTTTGTGATATGATTTTAAAGCGAGACAAGCGAAACTTGAAAAACTACAATGAGGTACTGGTCTGCCAGAGGTACATACCTACGGTGACCTACCTACAGGCTAGACTTAAATCAGGTGAGGTAACATTTACAGAAGAGGAATGATTCAGCCTACAGTTACATTTCCCATTGGTGGTCATGTTAACGTTTTGCACATTTATAAGAAAACGTGACCATCAAAAATTCTAAAAGTTTTCACCAGCCGCTGTCATCATCCCACTGACATGCTGGTCGAGTTTTGTAAAAATTAGACATTTCTAACTCTTTTAATATGCCTGTATGTGCGATACCCATCAATGTTTACCAATATTGGCATGAATTACAACGCACACGTGTCTAGTGGCTAAAATATCTCAAATATCCTTCCGCCTATTAAAATCATCTAAAAATCCACCATTTCACTCTCAACAGCTTCCACCAGCAAACCTGGTAATGTCCCTGCACAAATGCACGTATGTCAGATCGTATGAATTTTTTAAAACGTTCTATGCCCTACAATCGAGTGTAACACAGCAGGAAGTCTAACTGAGGCATGACCCCTATATTCTAGAGCTCAGTGGGCCATAGCACCAGATCTGCGACCGCATCACAAAAGAAGACATTCGCTCAACACGGACAGGAATTCCACATAAAACAAACAAACTCTCTGTTTGGTGCGGTCGCAAGGCGGGTCAGGTCCCGGGGGTAGGTCCGCTTCCGGTCCCTGGGGAAGGTCCGCAGGTGCAAACGTTCAACCGTTGCATGTCTGAGATAGCAACGCCAGAAATACCTGTCTGGTTAAATGTAGGCCACATTGAGCCGTTATCAGCCAGACGGTTGTTTATTACGACGCTGACAGCCGCGTGAAAGGTCGGTCCACTGTCTACAAACTCCGCCACATACTGGCGTCACGCACACAGATATGTCACTAGACAACTCATTTTTTTGCGGGAAAAAGGTCAGCAATTGTGCTTTTTGTGAAGTTGTTTCCTTTACAAACCGATAAGCTTTGGGCTATTTATAAAATACACCGCTCGGCTGACACATGTCGCTGCTATCAACTGCTGATTGGTCTCGGTGCATCGTATGTCTCGACGAAAACGTCCTATGAGCGTGAATACATGGACGGCTTTGTGAAAAACGTGAACTGAGGCGACGACTTCTATTCTCGCTGCATCTTCCGGTCAGTTCCCGGAGCGCCGGAAACCTTCACTTCCGGTGCAAGAAGGGAATCCCAAACGACGTCTATTTCGACAACAGATAACTCCATCCCGTGCGATCGCGCAACATTCCGCGAGTGTTTCACCCACGTGTCACCAGTGACAGGTCTTGGGTCACGTGGTCAAGGTCATAATGATAATAACGTCGAACACCTTAATTCACGCACGCATGCACGCTCGCACGCACGCACGCACGCACGCACGCACGCACGCACGCACACGATCGTAGTAGTGGGCGTTCCCCAGTCCGTTCTATTTCTCTGCTAATGAGACGACACAGATTCACTAGTCGAGCACCGCGGACTACTCTATCAACCAGAGCGTGCAGCGCCCACGCGCGTACGTCCGCCTAGCTGCTATCCCGAGTCTTGTGGCCCACTAGTACACGAGACAACGTCGTCTCCCAAGTGGTGATGGCCGTTCTGTGACGTCGTGTGGGGAACTGGTTTATCCAAACGTGTTCTTAGCCGCAAATCCCCGAAGCGCCAATGACGTCGAAATCAGTTGTTATTAAGTTAATGTTGCTTGAAATATGTATGTGTTGCACAAATGTCTGCTGGCTTAAGCCATCATTCGCATTTGTTTCACTTCCAGACGTGTCAGTCTTTAAATTTAGACCCTGAGTCCTATTTATGGCTCTATTTTATGTTTTCCTTCATCAAGGTTTTAACCATCATCTCAAAACATCGATGTTCGACGCTACGCGATATTAGTTTCACGGGGCAGGATTAAGCCGCTGTTTCGTTTAACATTCTACATCGGTGTATTTATGACAATTCACAAGAGTGTTGACATGGAGGGCATGCAGGCGATGGAGTGTTGACATGGAGGGCATGCAGGCGATGGTGTGTTGACATGGAGGGCATGCAGGCGATGGAGTGTTGACATGGAGGGCATGCAGGCGATGGAGTGTTGACATGGAGGGCATGCAGGCGATGGTGTGTTGACATGGAGGGCATGCAGGCGATGGAGTGTTGACATGGAAGGCATGCAGGCGATGGAGTGTTGCCATGGAGGGCATGCAGGCGATGGAGTGTTGACATGGAGGGCATGCAGGCGATGGAGTGTTGACATGGAGGGCATGCAGGCGATGGAGTGTTGACATGGAGGGCATGCGGGCGATGGAGTGTTGACATGGAGGGCATGCAGGCGATTGAGTGTTGACATGGAGGGCATGCAGGCGATGGAGTGTTGACATGGAGGGCATGCAGGCGATGGAGTGTTGACATGGAGGGCACGCAGGCGATGGAGTGTTGACATGGAGGGCATGGAGGCGATGGAGTGTTGACATGGAGGGCATGGAGGCGATGGAGTGTTGACATGGAGGGCACGCAGGCGATGGAGTGTTGACATGAAGGGCATGCAGGCGATGGAGTGTTGACATGGAGGGCATGCAGGCGAAGGAGTGTTGACGTGGAGGGCATGCAGGCGATGGAGCAGGCGATGGAGTGTTGACATGGAGGGCATGCAGACGATGGAGTGTTGACATGGAGGGCATTGTTGACATGGTGGGCATGCAGGCGATGGAGCAAGCGATGGAGTGTTGACATGGAGGGCATGCAGGCGATGGAATGTCTCTCTCTCTCTCTCTCTCTCTCTCTCTCTCTCTCTCTCTCTCTCTCTCTCTCTCTCTCTCTCTCTCTCTCTCTCTCTCTCTCTCTCTCTCACTCTCTCTCTCTCTCTCTCTCTCTCTCTCTCTCTCTCTCTCTCTCTCTCTCTCTCTTTCAACACGCCCCCTTGTCAACCTGTGCTCCAACTTACCAACTGAACTGCTTATCGATTAATAACTGCTTAACCCCGTTTGTTTGGGTCTCCCGAGGATTTTAGCGCAATACAAATAATTTATTATTATTATTATCATCATCACTAAATGGCGGATCTACCCGGACAAACGGGACATTGATCTTTGTCCCAGTTACTGCATCAATCAAACCATTCTGTCGGTTCGGCAAATATACCTCACTTCAATAATCGGACTCGGACAAGACGCACCTGACAGTAAATAACACACTATTTCATGCCCATGTTTTTTGCATTACTTAATTTAATTGGTTTGATTACCTATAAAAAAAACTGGTATTCGTTCCGAATATTTCGGCCGCCTCACTCTGTGTTTGTCGGCGGATTGACTTCACTAAAGGCGTGTCATACATAACATTCCAAGAAACCGTTAGTCCATTCAAGGATAATTTTATTTTATTTTAACTTACTGGTTGTGCGCGCGTGACACCTACGACATTCCCGACACCGCTACTTTGTGGCAATATTTCAGCTTTCGCCAACGGCCGGATTGGCGAAACACCCTGTGGAAATGCGCCATTAAACCAGTGAACACCCTGTGTAAGTATGACACGAATACCACCAGTTGATCGCAGTAATTACGCGTGTAATCGTCGGCTGGCCGTCACTCAGCACGTAACGACAATGTAACGAGCGCTCGGGCCGATTCTTCTCCCGTTAGTCACGGCCGCCGATTGTGACGTCACAAATGACGAACGGGATTTTGCGTTTGGATTCAGGTCACTTCAGTCGACTGCCAATTCTTCCCACACTAAATCGATCCACTACCAACTTACGGAAGGTAGAACAACTTGAGGCAGCGTCAGTCAAAGAACAGTGTAGATTAAATATCAGAAAGTATTCCCTTAAATATTTTATCAAAAGAAAATTATATTACACAAATTTTACTCGAACATGACATTGACGTACGACTGTTGACCTTACGACCTTTTAATGCTATGTGGCCGTTCATTTTCATATAACATAATGCCCGCTGTCAATCGCACCCCTGCGTTCAATAATTGAAACATGTGTCTTGTTGCGAATAATAAACACCACTCTATGTAACCGGACACCGCTTGAGCGGTGTGAATGGCGTCATGCCAGCGAGTAACATTCTTTTTCACAGTACGTGACAAATTGGCATGAAATCACACCACGGGTACTGAACCAACACATCGTGCATAATAAATAATATTATTTATGTCAAAACAATACCCTTTTGATTAGAAACGTCTGGGGCGATTAATCTACTCGATTAACAAAAAAATATCCCTTTACCTGTGTCTGTATTTGCCAGGTGTCAACGTGTTCACGAGACATGTAACAATTAATCTACTAGATTAACTAGTTAAGTCAGTCTTGTTTAATAGTAATGCAACTTTTGCAACTAAACGTAAATAAGTTGAGTTAATCGTCCCATACCTGTTTTATATATGGTGGACTGCGCTTGACAGAATCATTTAGGGTCAGAGCAATTTCTTCTTATTCCTCAAATCAGAGCAAATCCTTCAAAACAGAAGATGATATGCTCGATTTTATATAATTTGATTCTTCTTAACGGATGATTTTATTAAGCGGCGCATTTTGATACATCAGGAAAAGGGAACGATTCCGTCCGAGCCAATGTATTTGATTCTACTAAACGACTGATTATGTTATCCGCGATTCTATTAAGCGACGTCCACTGTATTATGTGCATATGTTGTGCATTAAAAGCACATATATAGGCCCGTTTAATGTATTTCACAGTGATGATTGGGCGTTGTTCAACTATGTTTCCATTCAGAACTGTTTTCTCGAATTGATGATACTTGACATTCCTACTGAATCATAGTCAATATTAAATGCAACACCGACTTGGCAATAACACTATTTAATTTTGACGTTTTAAAAAATTATATAAAATATATACTATATCAATTTTGAAACTTTTTTCACATTTAATTTTCTTATACGTACTGCCATAAAAAATCATAAAACTATTTTTAAAACCAGGTCTGCGATTTGAATTTTTTATTGACATCTTAGTCAATATCAAATACAACACAGACTTGGCATTTGACATCTTTAAAAAATCATATCTCGAAAAGTACTTGATCGATTTTGAAACTTCTTTCACATTTACGTTTTTAGGTATAGAGTCAGACTCGGCTATACAATTTATAAAAAAATTTACGTCTTCCAAAAAATCATATCTCGAAAAGTTCTTTATCGATTTTCAAACTATTTTCACATTTCAGTTTCTCATGGCTTCTGCATACCATAAACGTATCATTGTTGACGTACCATGGTTGACGTACCATTGTTGACGTACCATTGTTGACGCACCATTGTTGACGTACCAATGTTGACGTACCATTGTTGACGTACCATTGGCGTGTTTTACTCTAAATTGGGTCACATCAGTTGTTTGAAACGAACTTGATATTGCCTCAACTTCATTATAAGTCTAAAATGCAACCTCGTGAATTACTTTGACGAAGAACATAACAATATTTCATACTACACGTTACAGACTGGTTAGAAAGAAAACTAACATTTTATTAGATATACGTTGTGTTGTATCGCTTATATGTTTTGGGGCTATCATTTAATTTATAACAGTTACGGAGCGAATGTCAATTCCCGTTACTAAAAAAACATGGCGACTGCTCAAAACGAAAAGCCTAAGGTATTGTCACTGTCATACACACCTACGTTATGTGACAGCTACGCTGACGTGGCGCTCGCTGTCGTACGTGACGGCGGCCGTTGCGCTGCGCGAGACCGCTGTGAGCGGATGTTGCGACAGGCGCCAGTCTGGCCGTTTGTGTTTTTGACTTGTTTCCCGCGAACAAATGGCCCATTTGCACCGACAAGATGCAGCTATATCGTAAATGGCCTAGTTGCACCGACACGATGCAGCTAAGTCGTAAAATGACCCAATTGCACCGACAAGATGCAGCTAAGGGTTCAGCCTACTGTTACGTTTCCCATTGGTGACCATGTTAACGTTTTGCACGATTATAAGAAAACGGGACCATAAAAAATTCTGAAACGTCTTTCCTGTCGTTGTCATCATCTCATTGACATGCTGGTTGAGTTTTGTCAAAATCACATATTTCTAACTTTTAAAACGGCTGAACGTGTCATACCCGTCAATATTTACCAATTTCTGCATAAATCACTACGCACACGTGCCTTGTGGCGAAAAAAATTGCAAAAAATCCTTCCGCCTATTTAAATCATCTAAAAGTCCACGGTTACACTGCTAACATGTTCTAACAGCAAACTTGCCGATGTGTCTGCTCAAATGCAGTTATGTCAGATGATATGATTTTTTTTAATTACACATATCTAACATTACTGTGCCCTACATTCGTAGTCTAACTGAGGCATGATCCCCTGAGTCGTAATATGGCCCAGTTGCACCAGCAAGATGGAGCGATGTCGTAAAACGACCCAGTTGCACCAACAAGATGGAGCGATGTCGTAAAATGACCCAGTTGCACCGATAAGATGCAGCGATGTCGTAAAACGACCCAGTTGCACCAACAAGATGGAGCGATGTCGTAAAATGACCCAGTTGCACCAACAAGATGCAGCTACGTCGTAAAATGACCCAGTTGCACCGATAAGATGCAGCGATGTCGTAAAACGACCCAGTTGCACCAACAAGATGGAGCGATGTCGTAAAATGACCCAGTTGCACCAACAAGATGCAGCTACATCGTAAAATGACCCAGTTGCACCGATAAGATGCAGCGATGTCGTAAAACGACCCAGTTGCACCAACAAGATGGAGCGATGTCGTAAAATGACCCAGTTGCACCAACAAGATGCAGCTACGTCGTAAAATGACCCAGTTGCACCGATAAGATGCAGCGATGTCGTAAAACGACCCAGTTGCACCAACAAGATGGAACGATGTCGTAAAATGACCCAGTTGCACCAACAAGATGCAGCTACGTCGTAAAATGACCCAGTTGCACCGATAAGATGCAGCGATGTCGTAAAACGACCCAGTTGCACCAACAAGATGGAACGATGTCGTAAAATGACACAGTTGCACCAACAAGATGCAGCTACGTCGTAAAATGACCCAGTTGCACCGATAAGATGCAGCTACGTCGTAAAATGACCCAGTTGCACCGATAAGATGCAGCTACGTCGTAAAACGACCCAGTTGCACCGACAAGATCAACAACTAACTCGGTCAAGCAATGTCACGTGATTTTTGTCTGTCGATTTCTGTTCCATTCCATATCCGCGTTTTATTGTTATGCTTATTTTTCATACAAGTCGCCTCGCTACCTGGGAATCGATTCATCCGTGTCGTTCTCAAACATTTATGTATGATTATAAAAGTAGTTTATCATATCTAGGTCAAGCCTGGATGCAGACGCCAAATCTGGTGTGCACAATAATTTAGCGTCGTCACCCCAATGTTATGTTGTCACTTCAATGTTATGTTGTCACCTCAATGTTATGTTGTCACTTCAATGTTATGTTGTCACCTCAATGTTATGTTGTCACCTCAATGTTATGTTGTCACTTCAATGTTATGTTGTCACCTCAATGTTATGTTGTCACCTCAATGTTATGTTGTCACTTCAATGTTATGTTGTCACCTCAATGTTATGTTGTCACCTCAATGTTATGTTGTCACTTCAATGTTATGTTGTCACCTCAATGTTATGTTGTCACCTCAATGTTATGTTGTCACTTCAATGTTATGTTGTCACCTCAATGTTATGTTGCGTACATTATTTGAATGACATATCATAATATGACGGATGTCGCTACATGAACAGTGGTGGGTGCGTCGTGGTGTAATTACATCTACAATTCTTTTCTTTATGTGAACGAATAGTCTTCGCTTCAGTAATTACCGCGAGGCTGAATGCTTCCCGGAGAAGTTGAGTTGATGTTTGAACGAACAGATCTACCAGGCGTGAAGTGTAAAGCGCTCTGAACAGTTCCAATGGTTATCGATATCGCGCAATATTTAAGAACGTACCTTTACAAACGCAATGCGTAAAACTGCATTTTATATTTCAGTAATGTTCACCAAAAAAATGGACTATGGCTTTCTTAGCGTCGTATCGCTGCGGACATTTCGTGAAATCATCACAGATATCACCAAACACAGAAGACTCCGGTGCATCGGCTACGTTTGCCGTATGCCAAGAGAGAACATTGTTAGTCAAGTATCAGACAAGGATTCCAAGGACAACGGAAGAGAGGAAGGTCACTGAAGAGGTGAGGCGGTCCTCTCTAGTCAGGGTTGTTGAGATGACCAGCACCCCTGGCATACCGACCTGTCGAAACGTGTTGTCACGTTGACCAATAATATTACACAGCATTTGGGACCTTAATTTGCTTTGGTCCCGCCGTAGCTGGTCGGGCGGGTAATGAAGGGCATTTCTTTGAAATGCTCTTTGAAAGTGAGCCCGCTCGCCCGGTTTCTGGAATCGCGAGATCATTAAACAAGTGGGACAAAGAACACACGATTCAGCGAAAACCCTTGCATTGCATTGGGTGAATGTCTGGGGTAGTGTAGGGTATAAGAAAACGTCAATTTACCATAAAAAAAATCTAAAACGTTTTACCAGCCGCTGTCATCATCCCACTGACATGCTTGTCGAGTTTTGTAAAAATTCCGTATTTCTACCTCTTTTAAAATGCTTGCATATGCCAGAATTACTACGCACTCGAGCCCCTTGTGGCAAACATATTGCCAAATATCCTTCCGCCTATTAAAATCATTTAAAAATCCACCATTTCACTCTCCACAGCTTCTGCCAGCAAACCTGGCAATGTCCCTGCACAAATGCACTTATGTCAGATCGTATGAATTAAAAAAAATTCCTAAATCCAAACTTACTATGCCCTACATTTGAAACACACGAGGAAGTCTAACTGAGGCATGACCCCAGTAGTAGGTATTATTATATACTACCCCTGGTTCGCCAGGGTGAGTGGAGTGATCCGATCAGAAATGATACTGGGCTTCTGCTTTTGACAGCAGAAAGGTATGCCGTAAATATAACAGGATGGAGGGGTGCAACCTCCCGGAGGACAGCGAGGGGTGGAACCTCCCGCAGGACAGCGAGGGGTTCAACCTCCCGGAGGACAGCGAGGGGTGGAACTTCCCGCAGGACAGCGAGGGGTGCAACCTCCCGTATGACAGCGAGGGGTGCAACCTCCCGTAGGACATCGAGGGGTGCAACCTCCCGTATGACAGCGAGGGGTGCAACCTCCCCTAGGACAGCGAGGGGTGCAACCTCCCAGAGGACAGCGATGGATGCAACCTCCCGGAGGACAGCAAGGGGTGCAACCTCCCGTATGACAGCGAGGGGTTCAACCTCCCGTAGGACAGCGAGGGGTGCAACCCCCCAGAGGACAGCGAGGGGTGCAACCTTCCGGAGGACAGCGAGGGGTGCAACCTCCCAGACGATAGCGAGGCGTCAACGTGGCGTATGCGTTTATGTCAAGTCAAGTCGCTGATAGATAAATCTATACATTCGGCTTCTTTGCATATCACAGCCACAACATCCAATATATCCCACTATCTCACCATTTTGCCCTGTCGAGATTATGATGACGTAGAAGCAGGTCAAAGTACAATGTACCGTCAATTAGAATAACCGAATGCTGAAAATGCTTCTTCCTCTCTGAACTATAGGTCCTTTCTTGCGACTGTCTGAATAACGCTGTTCTGGCTGCGAGTACCATTACCGAGTGTTCTCAATAATTCAGGCGTCCACGGCGGAGTGTCCCCGGGCGGCGGAGTGTCCCCGGGCGGCGGCTGGTTGGTGTACCGGCGGATGTTTTACCCATTAAACTCCTTTCATAATGAGTCCGAGCAAGTGGCTGTAATCCGACATGATCTCTCTCGAAAAGCATCAAACACCCGTCCATCACCCGGGGCCGTGCACCTGGTTTGCAAAGCAGGCGTCAATGCCTTTCATAAATAAATACCATACCCAGTCTGAGCCGATAAACTTGTCAACAGGTAGGCCATATTGGCTCATGAAGATGCAAGCTCAGCTAACGCAGTGCCAAATACCTAATATTCATTCCGCTATAAAAATCTTGGAAGTGGAATCAGGTCATTTGTTCTCCTGTTATGGGTCAAAATGATTGTGTTTAGTACGTTGTCTGGAGTTACCAATCCCCGGTTCCAGTTTGCGTGCAGTGTTACTCGGCTGCCGTCGCCTGCTCGTCGTACGTGCCGCGACTCACGGAGGCTACGCTCGACTCACCTTCCGGCTGCGAGAACGTCGCAGTTCCGCGAAAAGGACGCATTGTTTTCTGCATTATTTCCGCGGTAGCTGTCGATTTGCCATTCGTGTCGGCAGTGCTGGCGGCGTTGATCGCCGCGCCAGCTGGCGGCGTTGATCGCCGCGCCAGCTGGCGGGATTCTCGACGCTGGCGTTGAACACAGGCATTCCTAAGGCGATCATATCAATGTTTACTGCGCTGATGATGTGCGAAATATTAGCACGCGCTTTGTCAGGAATTGCGGATTGGCGCGCGTGCGTGCGTGCGTGCGTGCGTGCGTGTGTGTGTGTGTGTGAAAGCGAACCATTTGATTGCAGGAGACATGGTTAGAAACGGTATTTAATTAAGAAGATTTAACAAGATTTAAATCCAAAGAAACAAGCTGCAGATGGTATGTGAGTAAAATCATTGGCTTATCGTCCAATATACATCCATCTCTATGTAGGCCATATCGTCAGATATCTGTCAGTTATGCATACATATTTATATATATGAATCCTTTGTAATATAGTTAACGTGCAGCGTGCGCTAACGTGAATTCGAATGTAGATTCTTATTATCAAAGCCTCGCTTCTGTGTGATTTGCATGACCACTCAAATGCACAGAATGCACAAAATAGGCGGATTTGGCATTCCCTGGGGGGGGGAACAAAATTTATGGAAGATCATAATTTGTTATAGATGCCGGAGACTGAAGCTGCTGAGTAACCGCGGGAGTATCAGTGCTGAGGACCACGTGGTCTGTGGTCCGCACGGGGGTCCCTGTAGTGGGGGTATGGGGATCTCCACCAGAAAAAAGCACATAAATTAATTCAGAACGCATTTCTGATGTGCAACGTTATATTTCTATGTTGGTGCAAATGGCATACCACAAGCTGCAGGGCCAGAGAGAGGCAGTGTATATTAGTGACGGGAGTGACCGTAAGGTGGAGTGTGTGCACGGAGGAAACATCCACCTTCTGTGCGGATTATGAAGTGTAAGTAAACCGTGATTATGAATGTGTGACTAGACCAGGTGTGCACTGACAACAAATCGGTATTGTTCCTTTGAGTGGCTCGTCCCGTGTTTTGTTTACCAGGCACTGGCTACGCTCTTATTGATTTCCCATTAAAACAGTGCTAACAATGAGTCAAGTAATTCTACACTGTCCGCTAAATTACAATTCGGTTTTAATATAAAAAAAAAACATCTTGATTTGTGTTTTGTCGCCGACCTACAGTAGCGTTTTCATCAAAATAATTTTGTTTTCGAGAAAATCAACCTGGGAGATTCTCGCTATCATTTGACGCCCAAACCAAATGGATTCAGTCTTCGTACACCGGGATCGACGTCGCCAACCAACAACGAGACGTTTGACTCGTGGGCAGCACAAGTGTCGCAGTCCATAAACAGACCATTTTCCCTGTTCGTAACAATTTGTTCAGGGAGCACGAGGGAGCGCGAGGGACTGCGGGGGATCACGAGGGAGCGCGAGGGAGCGCGAGGGAGTGCGGGGGAGCACACACGTGGGGACGTCTAAAAAGAGCTGGAGGTGATTTTAACTAAATTTGGTCAGCGTGTCAATGAAATGATGACAGCTGCTGTAAAAAAATTAGGAATTTTTTATGGTCAAGTTTTCTTATAATCAGACAAAGCGCTAACATGTCAACAGATGCAATTTTTAACTGTGGTCTGACCTCTGATGAAGATATACGGCCTGCCTCACGGTCTGGTCTCGTCAGATATACGGCCTGCCTTACGGTCTGGTCTCATCAGATATACGGCCTGCTTTACGGTCTGGTCTCGTCAGATATACGGCCTGCCTTACGGTCTGGTCTCATCAGATATACGGCCTGCCTTACAGTCTGGTCTCGTCAGCTATACGGCCTGCCTTACGGTCTGGTCTCGTCAGATATACGGCCTGCCTTACGGTCTGGTCTCGTCAGATATACGGCCTGCCTTACGGTCTGGTCTCGTCAGATTTACGGCCTGCCTTACGGTCTGGTCTCGTCAGATATACGGCCTGCCTTACAGTCTGGTCTCGTCAGATATACAGCCTGCCTCACGGTCTGGTCTCGTCAGATATACGGCCTGCCTCACGGTCTGGTCTCGTCAGATATACGGTCTGCCTTACGGTCTGGTCTCGTCAGATATACGGCCTGCCTTACAGTCTGGTCTCGTCACAGATATACGGCCTGCCTTACGGTCTGGTCTCGTCAGATATACGGCCTGCCTTACGGTCTGGTCTCGTCAGATTTACGGCCTGCCTCACGGTCTGGTCTCGTCAGATATACGGCCTGCCTCACGGTCTGGTCTCGTCAGATATACGGCCTGCCTCACGGTCTGGTCTCGTCACAGATATACGGCCTGCCTTACGGTCTGGTCTCGTCAGATATACGGCCTGCCTTACGGTCTGGTCTCGTCAGATTCACGGCCTGCCTTACGGTCTGGTCTCGTCAGATATACGGCCTGCCTTACGGTCTGGTCTCGTCAGATATACGGCCTGCCTCACGGTCTGGTCTCGTCAGATATACGGCCTGCCTTACGGTCTGGTCTCGTCAGATATACGGCCTGCCTTACGGTCTGGTCTCGTCAGATTTACGGCCTGCCTTACGGTCTGGTCTCGTCAGATATACGGCCCGCCTTACGGTCTGGTCTCGTCAGATATACGGCCTGCCTTACGGTCTGGTCTCGTCAGATATACGGCCCGCCTTACGGTCTGGTCTCGTCAGATATACGGCCTGCCTTACGGTCTGGTCTCGTCAGATATACGGCCCGCCTTACGGTCTGGTCTCGTCAGATATACGGCCTGCCTCACGGTCTGGTCTCGTCAGATATACGGCCTGCCTTACAGTCTGGTCTCGTCAGATATACGGCCTGCCTCACGATCTTGTCTCGTCAGATATGCGGCCTGCCTCACGGTCTGTTCTCGTCAGATATACGGCCTGCCTCACGGTCTGGTCTCGTCAGATATACGGCCTGTCTCACGGTCTGGTCTCGTCAGATATACGGCCTGTCTTACGGTCTGGTCTCGTCAGATATACGGCCTGTCTTGCGGTCTGGTCTCGTCAGATATACGGCCTGTCTTGCGGTCTGGTCTCGTCAGATATACAGCCTGCCTTACGGTCTGGTCTCATCAGATATACGGCCTGCCTTACGGTCTGGTCTCGTCAGATATACGGCCTGCCTCACGGTCTGGTCTCGTCAGATATACGGCCTGCCTTACGGTCTGGTCTCGTCAGATATACGGCCTGCCTTACAGTCTGGTCTCGTCACAGATATACGGCCTGCCTTACGGTCTGGTCTCGTCAGATATACGGCCTGCCTTATGGTCTGGTCTCGTCAGATTCACGGCCTGCCTTACGGTCTGGTCTCGTCAGATATACGGCCTGCCTAACGGTCTGGTCTCGTCAGATATACGGCCTGCCTCACGGTCTGGTCTCGTCAGATATACGGCCTGCCTTACGGTCTGGTCTCGTCAGATATACGGCCTGCCTTACGGTCTGGTCTCGTCAGATATACGGCCTGTCTTGCGGTCTGGTCTCGTCAGATATACGGCCTGCCTTACAGTCTGGTCTCGTCACAGATATACGGCCTGCCTTACGGTCTGGTCTCGTCAGATATACGGCCTGCCTTACGGTCTGGTCTCGTCAGATTCACGGCCTGCCTTACGGTCTGGTCTCGTCAGATATACGGCCTGCCTTACGGTCTGGTCTCGTCAGATATACGGCCTGCCTTACGGTCTGGTCTCGTCAGATATACGGCCTGTCTTACGGTCTGGTCTCGTCAGATATACGGCCTGTCTTGCGGTCTGGTCTCGTCAGATATACGGCCTGTCTTGCGGTCTGGTCTCGTCAGATATACGGCCTGCCTTTACGGTCTGGTCTCGTCAGATATACGGCCTGCCTTACGGTCTGGTCTCGTCAGATATACGGCCTGCCTCACGGTCTGGTCTCGTTAGATATACGGCCTGCCTTACGGTCTGGTCGCGTCAGATATACGGCCTGTCTTACGGTCTGGTCTCGTCAGATATACGGCCTGCCTTACAGTCTGGTCTCGTCAGATATACGGCCTGCCTTACGGTCTGGTCTCGTCAGTATACGGCCTGCCTTACGGTCTGGTCTCATCAAATATACGGCCTGCCTTACAGTCTGGTCTCATCAGATATACGGCCTGCCTTACGGTCTGGTCTCATCAGATATCTCCCGCTCGTGACAGTCAGAACATCCCCTTTGTGTTCGCCGTGTCGCGTGTTCCGCGTCCGATAGTTTTCAGCGTGCAGTGGTTATTTACGCCGCCGGGGGATGTTGATAAACAAAGCGCAGAGCGGAAACACGAAACGACTTCGTGATATACAGTTGTGTGTGTCATGTCAGGCACATCACTCATCTCGGTAATCCTGTATGCTTGGGAGTATGCCTGCACGCATGGTATGTAACAATAGCAGCTAGTTTAATTTGATTGTAGTTGTATCACACACACACACACACACACACACACACACACACACACACACACACACACACACACACACACACACACACACACACACACACACACACACACACACACACACACACACACACACACACACACACACACACACACACACACACACACACACACACACACACACACACACACACACACACACACACACACACACACACACACACACACACACACACACACACACACACACACACACACACACACACACACACACACACACACACACACACACACACACACACACACACACACACACACACACACACACACACACACACACACACACTCACTCACTCACTCACTCACTCACTCACTCACTCACTCACTCACTCACTCACTCACTCACACACACACACACACACACACACACACACACACACACACACACACACACACACACACACACACACACACATATATGAAATATGCCCTTATTTTACAAACAATAAGGCGATGCAAACTTTACCGTTACAAAAATAGTACATAATTATCGTTAATTGCATATTTGGAATGATATTTTATCGCCGGTACACTAAAATTTCGGGTCATCACATGAAACCATGCGCGATAATTTTTTTTTTTTAATTAAGTAGGTAGGCTATGTGCGTGCGTGCGTGCGTGCGTGCGTGCGTGCGTGCGTGCGTGCGTGCGTGCGTGCGTGCGTGCGTGCGTGCGTGCGTGCGTGCGTGCGTGCGTGCGTGCGTGCGTGCGTGCGTGCGTGCGTGCGTGCGTGCGTGCGTTAGATACTGTGTATTTCAGGAATGTTGGCTACTAATTTACATAGCATCCTTGAGTTGAGATAAAGTATTCATCGATTTTACGTGACATTCCTTTAAGTTCAGTGACAGTCACTACGTTTTCACATGAACAGGATGATTTATTACAACGTAAGGTTTTATTGCAAAGACGTAAACATAGGAATGTCATTCCGTGTCATTGTCATGGTCTGATAAATGTAGACAGTACGATGGTGTTGACAAGCAGGCGGATGGGTGAGATACTTTCTAAAAGTAAACGTAATGGCGTGAAGGAATGTATAGCAATTTATCAAGCAATAATAATATTAAACTAAATAATCAGGAACCCGAGGCCAGAGGCGCAACAAAACAAAGCCGTTAAGCTTGGTAGCAAGAACAGGGACGAACAAAAGTCAGTCTTCACGAGAGCGAGGGAACGCCGACGATTTAATGAAGGTGGAAATGCAATTTCGAAAACAAATGTCTAGTTTTTCTGCAGAAAGTATCTATAGTTTCAGATGATTTCACGTGACGGGAATGTGAATAAGTGTCCAAATGTCACGTTCGCATGCTCCTTCCTAAGTGCGTCAGCTACGCGCGTATGGTTGTAAACATTGACTGGCCTTCAGATCCGTCGGTCCACGGTTTGTTATGGCTCATCAATTTCGATCCAATCTCCGTCGAAGCCTACCCACTTGTCACATGAGTGTTCCGGGAAATCTGAAAATTGGTCCCCAGGAGTTACTGTAAACACGGCAATTAATGAGGTTCAGTTGAGGCGCGTGGGAGAGGCCGGCCATTCAATTATGTTGTAGCTATTGTCTCAGGTCAAGGTTACACATCCGGTCCGGGGACATTCGGTAGCAAGCCCATAACATGACATCGTCGGCAAGACTCGCCGCTTTCTCGAATTTGTCGCCTATCTACAGATTCGGTGCTTTCTCAATTTTGCCAATTAATGTTTAAATGTCTGTTTAAATGTGACTTTATAAATACAACAATTAAAAAGATGGCGGGAATTGAACACGCGCTGCCGCGTGGCATGCAAACTTTCTACCGCAGAACCATTCAGTTTCACCCGATTACGTTAACGTTTGGGTGTGTATTCACGTCAGTCTTGACCCACAGGTGGCGCAACTATATAGCGTCGAGAAATCGGCGAGTCTGTAGATATGCGACAAAATCGAGAAAGCGGCGAGTCGGTAGATACAAGACAAAATCGAGAAAGCGGGGAGTTTGTAGATACAAGACAAAATCGAGAAAGCGGCGAGTTTGTAGATACAAGACAAAATCGAGAAAGCGGGGAGTTTGTAGATACAAGACAAAATCGAGAAAGCGGCGAGTTTGTAGATACAAGACAAAATCGAGAAAGCGGGGAGTTTGTAGATACAAGACAAAATCGAGAAAGCGGCGAGTTTGTAGATACAAGACAAAATCGAGAAAGCGGGGAGTTTGTAGATACAAGACAAAATCGAGAAAGCGGCGAGTTTGTAGATACAAGACAACATCGAGAAAGCGGGGAGTCTGTAAATACGCGGCAAAATCGAGAAAGCTGTGAGTCTTGCCGACGAAGTCATGTTGTGGTTATCATTGTTCTGTATTTAACAACTGTGCTGCGTAGCCTGGTTAAGGCGATACGTAAATCAAACATTTGAGATAAGTCAGTGTGATTAGACACGGTTTATTTGGTCGTAGTCGACGCCGGGCTCCCACCGATTTCCAGACAGAAATTAAGCAGTTGAAATAAGGCTCGATTAATAGTGTTAAATATTGTCATGTGTGTGTGTGTGTGTGTGTGTGTGTGTGTGTGTGTGTGTGTGTGTGTGTGTGTGTGTGTGTGTGTGTGTGTGTGTGTGTGTGTGTGTGTGTGTGTGTGTGTGTGTGTGTGTGTGTGTGTGTGTGTGTGTGTGTGTGTGTGTGTGTGTGTGTGTGTGTGTGTGTGTGTGTGTGTGTGTGTGTGTGTGTGTGTGTGTGTGTGTGTGTGTGTGTGTGTGTGTGTGTGTGTGTGTGTGTGTGTGTGTGTGTGTGTGTGTGTGTGTGTGTGTGTGTGTGTGTGTGTGTGTGTGTGTGTGTGTGTGTGTGTGTGTGTGTGTGTGTGTGTGTGTGTGTGTGTGTGTGTGTGTGTGTGTGTGTGTGTGTGTGTGTGTGTGTGTGTGTTTGCACGTGTGTGCATGCGCGTGTGTGCGCGCGTGGGTGTGTGCGAGTATGTGTGTGCGGGTGTGTGTGTACGGGTGGGTATGTGTGTGTGTGTGTGCGTGCGTGCGTGCGTGCGTGCGTGCGTGCGTGTGCGTGTGCGTGTGAGCGTGTGCGCGTGAGCGTGTGAGCGTGTGCGCTTGCATGCCTATAAAATATAGATTTGCGTTTATAATATAGATATAATGTGTTTAATTTAATATCTACTAGTTAGATCATGTATTCACTGACATTAACGTACGCGCCTTTGATTGTTGTAATTACAATGGAGTCTAGGGACAAATATTGGGTCTAATTCTGGAAGCAATTGCATGTTGAGGAGAATATCATTTTATTACGATATACAAACATAATTGTGTAGAGTATCTGCGCTAAATTTGGTGGATTACTAAGTACTTTTCTTTAGCAGGCCAGGGTAACCAGGGTAACAGGGTAACCAGGGTAATCAGGGTAACCAGGCTAACCAGGGTAAATAATAAATCATATATGATGAAATGTGTTAGTAAATGAACAGTTACTAAAACGTAATAGTCACATGATTTCAATCAGTCTCGGATCAAACCGGCGTGGCTCATCTTTGCATTTGGAAATGGTGAATGAAATTAACAAAATAGGTTTAGACAACATAGGGTTAGCTGTTCCATTGGTGGTTTTGTACCACGTGATTGTAAGATAATGTTTAGTCTTTTTTGTTACCTTCTGACACGTGTCTTCAGTAACCTACATGTGGATTCTGATGTTACTCAATTATCGCTAAAATCCTGGATCCGATGTAGCAAGCCTGTTCATTTTGAATACTAAGATGGTCTTTCTCAATGTTTGTTTCAAAGGGTATAATCTGACAATACAACCACAATTTCGATCATGCGTACGCCTCGTTTACGAAAAGATCACCTTCGGGGAAATCACGAAATAACATTCCGTTTATCTGCGATGAAAACAAAGCTACGAAGCCGAAACCCGAGTATGATCCTCCGGCAGGGAACGAACCTCACACCTGCCCGCGACGAGACCCGACAACAATTCCTCGAAGTCGCCGGCCAGAGCGTCCCGTGAGGTGAGCTGTTTGTCGACGGAGCGACTCTGGTAATGAGAGTCGGCGAGATGCGAGCGGCAGCTGTCGCTCACTCGCTGCGTGATTATCCGTGCGCGTCTCGTTTACTGCCTTCCTCCGTCTGGTCTGGGGGTGCAGGTGGATTGGTGGACGCACAGGAACTATTTGAAATGTATCTACAGTGTGTTAAAAAAACACAGCGTGCGAATCAACCATGCATAATGTGTGCTCACACAACATTTTGGGACATGTGAAAATGTGTGATGATAGTGATGATAGTGATGATAGTGATGATAGAGATGATAGTGATGCTGTTCCAAAGTGCGTCGAGTATGTTAAAGGAAATGTACAACGATTTTCACTGGTTAATTGAACGATTATTTTAGCGGAAATTTCCACTGATGTTGGGACATTTCGACACTGAATTAATTAGTATTTATAACTTCTCGGTTGTTTAAAAATAATACCCATATAAAATGTGTATGATCTTTCATGTCCTAACATTGTAGAATACGCGATTTGGCGATGACACGTTTTACGACGTATAACATAGACCGCCTTAAGACAATAAAAGGCCGACCAGTAAATCTTCACAGGTGAAATATTATGTTTTTATTTGATGATTTATCGTTGTGTCAAATTCCCGTTTCGTGCCATTTTTGACAGTGAATATACTGCAGCAATAAAACTTAAAGGTGCTTAATTAATTCGATTTTTTTGCTCATTTCAAATTAATTTTACCAAAAAAAAGAAACCTACCTAGTGTCCACTGCAACATGTTAGCTCGTTTTTGCGATTTTTTGTTTGTTGTTTTTGTGAAATCATCAGACAAATTATTAAATTACTTAATGCTTCTTCAAGCATTAACTGAAGTGAAAATGGAAATGCTCAAAAATCACGACTTTCTTCCTTGGTGAAATTTCGTAACTTTGTCATATGATCGGCGAGAGGATTGAAGTCACGCCCTTGATCAGCATTGGCTCGCACAGTGTTTACCATTTTGGATATCCACTATTTTGATCCTTACCAGATCTAACGACTAAAGTCAATTCTTTCGATGATTTGAAAAAAAATAGGCATTTTTTTATTAAACAGACTGCGCACATTACTTTAATTAATCACACATTAGATGAACCGGATTCGCGATGGGCTGAACCATTTGAGGAAGCAGCTTTAAAGCAAGAAATATAATTTTATAGTCTACCATTGGTAATTTAGATGAACTTTGAAATAAAATACTTAATTAAGTTAAACTACGTATTCACTAACCAAGGAAAATCGTTGTTCATTCCCTTTAAGACAGACAATGTGTTACTTTCATCTGGAATGAGGGATTTATGTCGTCTGGTGAGTATCGCGTCGTAATTTTACCCATTGCACGAGTAAACATATCAATAAATAATGTTCTTATGTATTAATAAATAATTTGCCACCAACCCAGCCGCGATGAATCATTTTGCCGCGTTTAGAGGGATATACCACAACAGTGCAACGTGACGTGACGTCTGTCGTAAAAGGTGGATTTATTTATTTTATCAAATTGGTCAAAACAAGACACGCGCCATGCATTCTGGGGGCTGCAAGGGTTCATAATTCTAATAATGTGCACATAGTGATATATTAAATCAGAGCAAATATTATTTATACGTGATTTAGCATACGGTATGCGTATCAATTTAATTTTATTATGGTTGTAACTAGCACACCGTGCAGACAGGCCCAGACAATCCCAGCGCATGTCAACAAAGACTGTTGACATGCACTAGTTGCGTAACCTGCTATCCGCAAGTCAACACGACCACAGTGATAGGTTTGGACGTTGCACGTGAACAGAAGCAGTGTGGGACAAGGGTTCAGCCTACTGTTACGTTTCCCATTGGTGACCATGTTAACGTTTTGCACGATTACAAGAAAACGAGACCATCAAAAATTCTGAAACTTCGTACCTGCCGTTGTCATCATCTCATTGACACACTCGTCGAGTTTAGTAAAAATCACATATTTCTAACTCTTTTAAAATGCCTGAACGTGCCATACCCGTCAATGTTTACCAATTTCAGCATAAATTACTACGCACACTCGCCTTGTGGCGAAAACAATTGCCAAAAATTCTTCCGGCTATTTAAATCATCTAAAAATCCACAGTTACACTGCCAACATGTTCTACCAGCAAACTTGTCAAAGTGTCTGCTCAAATACAGTTATGCCAGATGATATGATTTTTTTTTTAATTACACATCTAAAATTACTGTGCCCAACATTCGTGCCTTACAGGAAGTCTAGCTGAGGCATGATCCCACAAGTTAGCACAGAGGGGCTGTGACGTCACCCCAATGGAATCGGCCGTTTCCGGGCGTAGTCATATTTATTATTACTATTGTTATTGTTGTTGTTGTTATTATTATTATTATTATTATTATTATTATATCATAATCATTACTGTCGTTTTCGTCGTTTCATTATTTGATGAATCTTCGTCCATTGTGTTCTTTGTCTTAATCTTGACGACTGAGACGAGACGAAGTGACAGTGTGAGTTAATGGTATGTTTTTTATGGTATTTTTTTCGATTTGTGAGTGCTTGTGATTAATGTCTGCACGTAACCAGACTTTATTGTCTGTGTACTTACAAATGGCTTAACTATGTACAGAAAGAAGATTATTTATATTACTTCGCGCATTAATGAGAAGTTAATTAAAAAAGATTAATTGTCGAAACGGGCCTAGTTCTTTACCCCAAAAACATCAAAGAATTAGTTTTCCCGAGCAAATTGGGACATTGGTTTATTATTATGTTATTATTATATTATATTATGTTATGTTATGTTATGTTATTTGTTATGTTATTTGTTATGTTATTTGTTATGTTATGTTATGTTATGTTATGTTATGTTATGTTATGTTATGTTTATATTATATTATATTATATTATATTATATTATATTATATTATATTATATTATATTATATTATATTATATTATATTATATTATATTATATTATATTAGCAGTCACTTACACTGGTTGCGATTGGCCTATAAGTATATATTAATTAAGTGTGTTGACTTATTAATTAAGCGTGTATAGGCCTACTTGCCAGAGACGTGTTGTACCCATTGGGTAGATGTGTTGGCTGCGTTGTCTTTAAATTTCAGTACAAGGACTTCGTTAATTTTACAAATAAAGTTTTTACCTAACTTACGCTACACTGTGGCTCAACTTACCCCACACCAAGTGTTAGTTGAGCCAGCTTACCAACCCTATTTGAATCAGCTGCATACATTTATCTATACATCCAGAATGAGGCTTCCGAGTTTGAATATTTCATACATTTGGTATTCCTCTATTTTATACGTTTTTAAGTTTTACAGCTTCTTAATTTTAGTTATTGACATGTAACATAATATTTAATGGGCTTTTTATGTCGGACACAATGTCAACGTTAAGATAAATATTTTTACGGTAAATGTTATACTTTGATATTTATGCGTTAAATGTTTACTTTTATTATTGCCCATTCTTGTCGCCGCCACAAAACATTGTTCTTTTATTTTTATTTTTTTTAATTAAGCATTTCATCATTGTATGCTCTTTATATATTTGCTTCTTCTTTGTAATACTTTGATTATTCAGCATGCGATTATGCAGTTATAACTCCTTTCTGTTATAGTGACTATTATATTAATACTAAAAATAGTTTTGTTGTTGTTTGGGCTAAGCTGTCAGCTGAATCTAGATTCTAGTCCTATGGCTAGGCTAGTGATAGTTGCTCCAACTAACAGGCATAGGAGTCACAATTTAGCGATCGGAGTCGGCCCTGGTCAACATTTCTAATTAAATCAATTACTCTTGATCCCGAAATTGTGACTTCTTTCCCTGCAGTTGCACTTAGCCTTAACAACATCATATTCTACCTTTCAAATTGATTTTCTTTTTTAAGTCTTCATTATCACTGAGCGTATAATATGCATTTTCTCTTCGTGCTGGTTGTTTGTTTGTTATCTCTGCCTACATTATTTAAGGATAAATGCTATTTTCTTGGAGAAGATGTGTATAATACCTATAAACACTCTGATATATTCATCAATAATAGTATACGAATTAGCTTTTCGAAAACTCCAGCTTTAAATCTTTCTTGTCTTGGTCTATGTACACACACAACTGTATACAACATATGGTTGTAACACATCATTTAGACTGTCTATCATCCTCCTTCTTGCAGGTGATGTCTCAATAAATCCTGGAACAAAAACATTTCAAAACACGCGCTATATTTCCTACTGATGGTTTATCAGATCACCATTGTGTCATTATTGATTTGTGATTGCAAGTTGGGTCAAGACTAGAAAAAAATTATCACATTTCGATCAATAAATTAAGTTAACATAAATACCCTTCATAATGATCTTGCAAATTCCGATCTTTTGATCCAACATAAATAGCATAATGATCCAACATAAATCATTATGCGAGCTTGTTAATCAGTACCATAAAACATTAAGTAAACTCCTGGATAAACATGCCCCTAAACAAACCAAAAGTGTACAAGTTCGCCCTCCATCACCATGGGTGTCTCATGAAATAGTTATAGCAAAACGTCGTCGTCGATATCTTGAAAGAATTTGGTGACGAACTCGTTCTCCACTTGATCGATCCCGTCATACTAAACAGCTACATATATGCAATCACATGATGTCAAAGGCAAAGTCCAATTACTATACAAATTATATCTAAACAAATTCTGAAAACCCTCGCCAAATATGGAAATCCGTAAACACAATAATTCTACATCGGCAGAAATTAAAAACACTGCCTGAACATTCTTCACTGGATACATTGCGTGGTTCTTTTTCAAAATACTTCACAGATAAGATTGCTCGCATTCGATCGAATTTTTTCATTAATTATAATGATTATGATTTTCCTGGAACACCACTTTTTGAAAATACACTACAGTGTTCACACCTGCAACTACTAATGAAGCTCTCATTATCATTAACAAATCTCCTAACAAATCGTGTGATCTTGACTCATTTCCAACACTTCTACTAAAAACTTATACCAATCAACTCATCTTTCCCATTACTACTATCATAAACCTTTCAATGCAGGGCGCAGTTGTTCCACGGTATTTCAAACAGGCTCTTGTAAATCCTCTTATTAAAAAACAAACGCTGTGCAAAAATGACCTAAAGAATTGTATGGGGAAAAGTAGTTACTAATCGCCTTCATGAACATGTTTATATCAAATCATCTACAGTCTGCATATAATATCGAGTCCACTGTACCGAAACAGCTCTTCTCAAAATACACAATGATATAGTTGACAACATGGACAATGGCAAAGTCATCATCATATTTTTTAGACAGACACCAAAGCATTAACATATCTGGCACACTATCTTGCCCACAACACCTTCCACTCGGAGTGCCGCAAGGATCCGTCCTTGGCCCTGTTCTGTTTAGCTTATACTACGTCTCTCAAGTCATTACTAATCATAATCTCAGTCATCACCTGTATGCTGATGACACACAGGTTTACATATCACTTTCACAATCAAATGCACACGAATCTGTGTCGACTTTAAGTGATTGTCTTACTGATATCTTGTGGATGGAATCAAGTAAGCTAAGGCTTAATCCAGATAAAACAGACATTATTATTGGCACTAAGCAACAAAGAAATAGGGTTATCAGCCATTTTCCAGTTAAACTGCTTAGCAGTGATACATTCCCATCAGATACTGTTCGTAATCTAGGCGTTGTCTTTGATAGTGACTTCAACTTTCGCCAGCATATTTCTCAAGTCTGTAAATCCTGTTTCTATCGAACTCGGCGTCACATATCCATATCTACTGCTAAAACAATGTCAATGGCATTAATTAGTAGCCGCCTTGACTATTGTAATTGAATATTAAAAAAACATTGCTAAAAGAGACTTGGCTAAACTCCAACGAGTACAAAATTGTCTGGCACGTGTAGTTCTCAGGGCACCTCGGTTTTCACCGTCACTACCACTACTTAGACAATTACACTGACTTCCTGTTACTTATCGAATTAATTTTAAGCTGTCCACTCTTACATATCGTGCTCTATTTACACAACAACCACCCTACTTGGCTAGTCTCCTGCATTTTTCGAGGCAGCTCATATAATCAATTTCACAACAACGTATTGTGCCTAAAACAAAACTTAACTTGGGTAAACGTGCTTTCTCTGTCGCTGCGCCTAGGGTCTGGGATGAACTCCCTATCGCTTTGAAAACATCTGAAACTATGGCTATCTTCCCCCAAAAAAACTCAAGACATATTTATTAAAAATTGCATTTCCACCATAAATCGTCGGTTGTCCGTCGTTCTGATAATGACTTTTGCGCGTCCCTGTTCACGATTATGCTTAATGATTCTGTTTTGTTGCGCCTCTGAGCTCAGATTCCTAAGGATAAAGGCGCCATAGAAGTTAATTATTATTATTATATATCATATTGGTATAAAATGACTTACTAATAATCATAGTTTATGTGAGTAAAACAGTTTTGAGTTGTAAATATAATTGTGCCATACATATAAAAAATAATGAAAAATGGCTCAGCTAACAGTGCCTTCACCTGCAGATGTAAGCAGAGACCCCTGGCGGCGAGGATGGGTGAGTGAATCAAATGACATTTCGCGAATGTGTGTCCGGGGGGGGGGGAGAGCAGTAATAAATAATTAACGACTCACGGGGCCACTAAACTAAGGTTGCACATCGCGATATTGGAAAACCGTCTTACCGTGTCTAGCATGTCTAGATGCCTAGCATTTGGCGTTAGGGATGAATCCTTGATTCGGGATTGATCATGCCAAGTTTGCAAAGTCACGTCAAGCGTATTATACCATAATCAGTGACGTCATTAGGGAGTCGAGGTATTTTATCTTTGCAATGCTGATCGTTTGGTGATGACCACTTATACTCAGCGTTTATGTACTTTAATTTTCTAAATGAATTTATATCGAGATAGCAAAACTATGCATAAAAAATAATCTAGCATCCACGGCTGATATCTACACAGCATGTCGAATAAGGTCTAAGGAAATAATCCTGGACTGAAATATAAAATGTCAGTTACCCTCCCTGTTCTCCAGTAATGCTAATGAGCGTCCTAACCTCTTTAAAACCTTTATAACTCCTTCGTACCTCCCTCGGTTTGCATCGTACTGTATTTCCCTTTTCCTAGTCCAGATTTACTGACACACCACTGCAGCCACACCATTGCAGCCACACCACTGCAGCCACACCACTGCAGCCACACATTGGGCCAACGGAAATGAACAGAAATGGCAAAAGATGCTCAAGATCGAGGAAACGCACTGGACATCGTACAACAATACACACGTGACATAGATGTGTGACGTCACACCAACATTACACACGCGACATAGATGTGTGACGTCACACCAACAATACATACGTGACTTAGATGTGTGACGTCACACCAACAATACACACGCGACCTAGATGTGTGACGTCACACCAACAATACACACGCGACCTAGATGTGTGACGTCACACCAACAATACACACGCGACATAGATGTGTGACGTCACACCAACAATACACACGCGACATAGATGTGTGACGTCACACCAACAATACACACGCGACATAGATGTGTGACGTCACACCAACAATACACACGCGACATAGATGTGTGACGTCACACCAACAATACACACGCGACATAGATGTGTGACGTCACACCAACAATACACACGCGACATAGATGTGTGACGTCACACCAACAATACACACGCGACATAGATGTGTGACGTCACACCAACAATACACACGCGACATAGATGTGTGACGTCACACCAACAATACACACGCGACATAGATGTGTGACGTCACACCAACAATACACACGCGACATAGATGTGTGACGTCACACCAACAATACACACGCGACATAGATGTGTGACGTCACACCAACAATACACACGCGACATAGATGTGTGACGTCACACCAACAATACACACGCGACATAGATGTGTGACGTCACACCAACAATACACACGCGACATAGATGTGTGACGTCACACCAACAATACACACGCGACATAGATGTGTGACGTCACACCAACAATACACACGCGACATAGATGTGTGACGTCACACCAACAATACACACGCGACATAGATGTGTGACGTCACACCAACAATACACACGCGACATAGATGTGTGACGTCACACCAACAATACACACGCGACATAGATGTGTGACGTCACACCAACAATACACACGTGACATAGATGTGTGACGTCACACCAACAATACACACGTGACATAGATGTGTGACGTCACACCAACAATACACACGTGACATAGATGTGTGACGTCACACATGAACGTATTCTTCCTTTATCTCACGGCCTCAACGTACCGAGGATAATCAACTGTTGTTCTCTGTGCTTCGATGTGTGACGTGCATATTGGGGCCTTGTACGTTTCAGCCGTCATATACAGGAAGTAGACATACCCACATCGGAGGTGGACACATAGGTCAGTGGGTACACCACACCGAGCGATACTTTGCGAAAAAGGCTATCCGTGTAACTAATAATACTATAATATTATGGCGACTTCATTAGCACATTTATCAATATAGAATGTCGTGATACCAACTGCCGTTTAGAACCGCAAATCACATTCACAAGTTACCCGGTTTGACGAACAAATCACATTCACAAGTTACCCGGTCTGACGAACAAATCACATTCACAAGTTACCCGGTCTGACGAACAAATCACATTCACAAGTTACCCGGTCTGACGAGCAAATCACATTCACAAGTTACCCGGTCTGACGAACAAATCACATTCACAAGTTACCCGGTCTGACGAGCAAAACACATTCACAAGTTAACCGGTCTGACGAACAAATCACATTCACAAGTTACCCGGTCTGACGAGCAAAACACATTCACAAGTTACCCGGTCTGACGAACAAATCACATCCACAAGTTACCCGGTCTGACGAACAAATCACATTCACAAGTTACCCGGTCTGACGAACAAATCACATTCACAAGTTACCCGGTCTGACGAACAAATCACATTCACAAGTTACCTGGTCTGACGAATAAATCACATTCACAAGTTACCCGGTCTGACGAACAAATCACATTCACAAGTAACCCGGTCTTACGAACAAATCACATCCACAAGTTACCCGGTCTGACGAGCAAATCACATTCACAAGTTACCCGGTCTGATGAACAAATCACATTCACAAGTTACCCGGTCTGACGAGCAAAACACATTCACAAGTTACCCGGTCTGACGTCAAATCACATCCACAAGTTACCCGGTCTGACGAACAAATCACATTCACAAGTTACCTGGTCTGACGAACAAATCACATTCACAAGTTACCCGGTCTGACGAACAAATCACATTCACTAGTTACCCGGGCTGACGAACAAATCACATTCACAAGTTACCCGGTCTGACGAACAAATCACATTCACAAGTTACCTGGTCTGATGAACAAATCACATTCACAAGTTACCCGGTCTGACAAACAAATCACATTCACAAGTTACCCGGTCTGACGAACAAATCACATTCACAAGTTACCTTGTCTGACAAACAAATCACATTCACAAGTTACCCGGTCTGACAAGCAAATCACATTCACAAGTTACCCAGTCTGACGAACAAATCACCTTCACAAGTTACCCGGTCTGACGAGCAAAACACATTCACAAGTTACCCGGTCTGACGAACAAATCACATTCACAAGTTACCTGGTCTGACGAACAAATCACATTCAAAAGTTACCCGGTCTGACGAACAAATCACATTCACATGTTATCTGGTCTGACGAACAAATCACATTCACAAGTTACCCGGTCTGACGAACAAATCACATTCACAAGTTACCCGGTCTGACGAACAAATCACATTCACAAATTACCTTGTCTAACGAACAAATCACATTCACAAGTTACCTGGTCTGACGAACAAATCACATTCATAAGTTACCCGGTGTGACGAGTAAATCACATTCACAAATTACCGGGTCGGACGAACAAATCACATTCACAAGTTACCCGGTGTGACGAGCAAATCACATTCACAAGTTACCCGGTGTGACGAAAAAAATCACATTCACAAGTTACCCGGTCTGACGAACAAATCACATTCACAAGTTACCAGGTATGACGAACAAATCACATCCACAAGTTACCCGGTCTGACGAACAAATCAGATCCACAAGTTACCAGGTCTGACGAACAAATCACATCCACAAGTTACCAGGTCTGACGAACAAATCACATCCACAAGTTACCAGGTCTGACGAACAAATCACATCCACAAGTTACCAGGTCTGACGAACAAATCACATCCACAAGTTACCAGGTCTGACGAACAAATCACATCCACAAGTTACCAGGTCTGACGAACAAATCACATCCACAAGTTACCAGGTCTGACAAACAAATCACATCCACAAGTTACCAGGTCTGACGAACAAATCACATCCACAAGTTACCAGGTCTGACGAACAAATCACATCCACAAGTTACCAGGTCTGACGAACAAATCACATCCACAAGTTACCCGATCTGACGTACGTAGTCAATGACTTCAATAAAAGTACGCGTTATTTTATTAAACTTGCTGCACAAAGCAACTAAACCATTCACACGCTACAGAGTTGAGCATCAACGAACCTGGTCAATAATGATATAGAGGTTGTTAAGATCATAGTGAAATAATTTTAGGTTAAACCTAGCCACGAAAGGTATATCGATAGTTCATATTATTGAACTACATCGTTATTGTTGTGTCTTAAATTAACAATATCGACCAGAATCTATCACCTACATGCAGTATTGTTAGCGTTAATATTTAGTAATCACGTGACGGGAAGTGGGCCAACCATAATATACAACTAACCGGAAGTACATGAGAAATAACCGTCGACAGATGACACAAGAAAACACAGCCAAGTGTAGTGCGCGAGGGGCAGGCGGCGGTTCACGTCGCCACCATAAATACCGATGACTCAAGAGGTTACGTGTTTATCGACCGCAATCACTGTAGAGGTTGTAATTAGTGGCCAAAGCGTCGTCTGTGCGAATGCAGGCGGTGAATGCGTGTGATAAGCAAACGGATAGTCGTGGTAAATACGTCCTTCGTTTCGACTTGTCATCGTATATGGAAACCAACAAAAAACGCTTTCTTTCTTCAGCAACAACGAACAAAGCCGCGACACCGGAATTACATGTATCAGTCGCCAGTTTAGGTACGAAACGATAAGATAAGAAAAAAAGGTTGGTCTTACACCGATAAAATATATGAATCGAGTCAATCGACACCCATGCATAAATACACGCACAACATCGTTTTTCCGTTTCTTCCTTTATTCCTAGCTTACATGTACAGTAAGCAATCAAAACAAAACAGGTGGCAACAGAACGACCCGACAGTTTTAATATTAACCATCTTAAAAACATTAATAACAGATTCAAAAAGTCGACGCTAAGAATCCATGGAAAAAACAACATGTGAGGCTGACCTGTGTGGGCAGACGTACTTGTTGCTATGGAGACGTCGTCGGGTACAATGACCTGTGTGGGCAGACGTACTTGTTGCTATGGAGACGTCGTCGGGTACAATGACCTGTGTGGGCAGACGTACTTGTTGCTATGGAGACGTCGTCGGGTACAATGACCTGTGTGGGCAGACGTACTTGTTGCTATGGAGACGTCGTCGGGTACAAGTATCTTCCGGTGGAAGTGGGTGGTCACGTGAACGGAAAGGGATTGCTACATTACCGGACGTATATTATATGTAAGTAGGCCAATCAGAGTAGATTATTCCAGAATATTTTTTTATGTATAACAGCTAAGTTCAAGACTTTCTCAAACGTTTCCACTGAACTTCGCATTAACACCAACCTGCATTGTTTCTACGAAACAACATAGGCCTGTACACAAAATGTAGAAATCCGTAACATTACACAACTGTCGTCATGTACGTTTAATTGCACTCGCAGTAACCCAAGTAGGTGCGCGATCGTAAAATGCTGTGTTGCTTTTAAAGCTGGGTGAAAATGTCGAGAAAGGTGTGGCAGAGCAGCCGTCTTTCGACTGGGACCAATCGTAGATAATGTTATAGTTTGTCCATCGATTTCTCCAAAACTAAATAACACATTGGAAGAAACGAGCTAGCATGTCGTACTGGATACCTGATACGTTCGATTTATCGTGAAATTATTCTGAAACGAGGCGAGGGAGAAAAATCGAATTGAAGAGGAAGCGTTCGACCATTCTGGACACACAACCAATCCAACGTAGCCAGACAAGATTACTTACAACCGGTGATATGGCCAAACATAAAAATGGCGGTAATAGCGGTAATAAGCTAAACAAATGAAGCTATGTGTACCTTAATTAATGTAATCCTTACAGTTCAGCAAAGGCGGGAAAACGACGAACCGTGCAATAACCGCCGATAGTTGGCAGCATTTAACGCTTGGGTTCGTCGCCATGTTGTACGCGGTGACATAAAGAAAAATCCGTCGTCATCGCACGCGCCATTTTTGCACGCGATGGCCGCGTAGTGACTTAAGCAAGTAGTTCCGTCGTAATCGGACACGTCTGATTGGTCCGATTATGAAAACATTGCAGAACACAACATTGTCTGCTAGGCATGTTTAAGTACTTTCGCCAGCTCTCAAAATACAATTCACACAGAACTGATCGCACCGACACAGTAACAAGTAACAGTAACAAGTAACACAGTAACAAGTAACAGTAACAAGCAGACGGCCTCGTTCTGGATGCGTAGGATGAACGCATGTGTCTAGTGGAGCCCTCTGTCTGCTATGTTTTATACGGTGAATCTCATTCGACTAGCGTTGGCTTGAGTAATTTCCGGTGGATGTATCTGTACTTCCGGCTAGTGTACCTTGTAGTGTACCTTGTAGTGTACCTTGTAGTGTACCTTGTAGTGTACTTTGTAGTGTACCTTGTAGTGTACTTTGTAGTGTACCTTGTAGTGTACCTTGTAGTGTACCTTGTAGTGTACATTGTAGTGTACCTTGTAGTGTACTTTGTAGTGTACCTTGTAGTGTACCTTGTAGTGTACCTTGTAGTGTACCTTGTAGTGTACCTAGGAGTGTACCTTGTAGTGTACCTTGTAGTGTACCTTGGAGTGTACCTTGTAGTGTACCTTGTAGTGTACCTTGTAGTATACCTTGTAGTGTACCTTGTAGTGTACCTTGTAGTGTACCTTGTAGTGTACCTTGGCAACAAAGAAAACGAAAATGCATCATTGGGTGACTTGGTTTCATGACCAGATGTAATCAACCGGAAATGTACCACGATCGATCGTGCGCCTGCACCGATACGGAATGTCTTCTCGGAAATGGGAAACATATTATGTGTGTTTGTTTGACTCAGGTCGCCGCAGCTTCTCCACGCACCCGTAACTTCTGAGATTCAATGCAGCCGATAATTATAACAATCGTTTGCTATAATGGTAGTGTGAATTCACTTGGATTAGTAATAGCCCCAGCAAGTAGGAGGTAACACAGCTGTTTGTCGCTCATCGATGGTGTGAAAGTACCTGGAACAAACACGACCAGTAACCGTAGTTTTATTCTTAACCGATAGGTGTCGTACGTGTTGTGAATAAATATTGCCTATTGATCAACCCCTCATTCGCGTTGAAACCGCGTGTGTGGCGACAATAGCAACGATCTAGACGATTAGATTAAGTTATATTAATACACTTAATTTAACAATCCACGCATTGCGATTTCAATTCAACAAAGGGCGACTTCTAGGAAAACTGCTGCTGGCATCGGCTTGAGTGCATTTCCGGTCGACTTGGGTGCATTTCCGGTTGGTGCCTTGGTGTACTTGCATTTCCGGTTCGTGATGTAGCCAGAGGAAGGAACAAACGTTTCACAACATTTATCGAGAGTCCAACGATTATTCATCTTCTAAGATATTTGTCAATTTTGGTTGTATCAATATTCACACTGGCAACATTTACACAATATGTAGGCTAAATAGGTCGTTTCATTCCTTTATCGTTCTCTACGAGAATTAATTCTTTTTTTTTTTACTTACACTATTCCTTCGTGTTCTCCAGTTCTACTTTCTTCCATAAGTGAAAAAAATACTTAAATCAATATTTTCACAAACATACAGTACATTGAATTGGAATATTTATATTTGCTCTCCTCTTCCATTTGATCTCATTGTCTCTAGTGGTGCTAAAGGGATACCAAAGTCATGGTTTTCGGAAACCTTGTTGAACACACGGCATCTTAATTTGATCTCATTGTCTCTAGTGGTGCTAAAGGGATACCAAAGTCATGGTTTTCGGAAACCTTGTTGAACACACGGCATCTTAATTTCATGGGCTGCGTCATACTGTTCGATAACCCTACATCATGAGTGTTGTATTCTGACAATATTCGCTCGCTAAATTCAAATATATTTGTATACAGCTATTCATATGCTTGTCAATAAGATGCTATTTGCGTTCAAACTCGACTTATGTAACATATGCTGGCCTTTGTTTACTAAACTAGTCCTCTTTCTGGCAAAATAACACGTTTGTTTGAGACTTTGAGTTGGTTCTATGATACACAGCCGGCCTCCCTTAATACGTCATTCGGTCGCGCTGGTTAACATGTCAGCCCTCGATCAACGAGGGAAATGACCGGAATCTCCCACTTTCACATTCTGAGTAAACCACTGGCGTGACATCCTTGAAGTTATAGTTGTACGTGGTTAGTCTTTATTATCTCTTTTACGTGCATAACCTCAACACCATGATTGTTTTGCATGGCCTAGTCTGTGTACAGTATTCTAGATGAGGCCTAACAATTGCTTTATACAAAGTTATAATTAGCTCGTTTTCTTTGTTGTTGTATTTCTCCTAATCACCCAAACATGAGTAATGTGTTGTGCTTCACTGCTGTGCAAAAAGTGTTGATGATTCACAAGAGTACATCAATATAATACCTCTGTGTCTCAAACTGTCTGAGTGTTATCACTTCTCGTGTATTCTAGTCAAAGCACTCTCTGTGCTGACGCAGACGATGCGCACTTGCGATAAACTGAAGGAGGCGTCATTTCGAACATACGTGTCCTTCCCTGGCTTAGGGTCAGTGGGTGTGATCGTGTTATCGGACTCGGAAACCCACAAATCATCGTCGGCAGCACGCCCCCACTCCCATCCCATCCCCGCACCCCCACCCCCAAGATATTAAAGATAATAACAACAGGGCACTATCTAGTGCCCGTCTCGTTGCGCTTCCATGTTACCAGTGACGTCACATCGAAGCCTACCGATAATCGCGGGGGAAATATGCATAATCGAGGCAGGCAGGACAGGGTATTATTTGAAATTATTAATTAATTGTATTCAGACAGACAGTCAAATCCTCTGCATACTTAGTTGACTAGAATGGAACGAACATCCGTCAACAGCGTACACCCGTCAACAACATACACCCGTCAACAACATACACCCATCAAAAGTGTACACTCGACAACATCATACACCCGTTAATAACGTACACCCGTCAACAACGTACACTCGACAACAACATACACCCGTCAACAACGTACACGCGTCAACCACGTTCACCCGTCAACAACGGTCGCCCTTTCGACTAGTTCGCCACCTGTTGGCCCGCATAAACGTCAACGCGCCCGTCACTAGCCGAGACCAGTGACCGTCGATTAACAAGCGCGCGTTTGGTCGACGTGAACACAGCGCTACATCCGCCCTTCCGTGTCCTATTTATTATTTGCTAGGTTCGGAATTCCGGCGGCTGGCGTATTTTATTTCCTGGAACTCTGGGCGGAACTGGTCAACACTGACCGTCGTTTAACTGGTTCGTTACTTATTCCCGTTTCCACATCCCGGGGCGACCTTTTCGTGGTGAGGGGACTCGGGGAATTGGTACTCTGGATTTCAGTTTAGGTAAATTCGTAAGTGTCTTGTTCAGGGTTCGAAATGACCACTGACCCTTGTGGGGGTCCCCTAAGAATATTGGTCACCCCCAAAAAACATTTCTTCTTAAAACATCTTCTTTTCAGGCACTGTAGGCTCTATTTTTATGAAAAGTCTTGATAAAATGTGGAACCCTAAGCTTACATTTTCTCTGTTATGGAAGGTCCCTCGTGCCTTATGGGGGTCCTGGACCTCCGCAGACCCCCCCTCATTTCGAACACAGATCTTGTTTTTTACATCGACAGACGCAACAGAAGAGAATAGCATTGTGTTTATGTGCCTGGAAACGTTTCGAAATTCCCTCTAGAAAATCGCCAAATACGTTGTTGTCGCGGAACGTTCCCTATATGTTTCTACACTGAACAGCACCCATTCAGTTTTTGTCAATAAAACATTCTACAGCGTTTGGATGGTTGCCAGAACACCTGTAGGTGATGAAGGTATGGGAACGCCCTCCTGTGGTTGCGGCGACAGGTACTGCCAGGCTCTCACCGACCCACCTGCCCCGCCCACCACTCCCACGTAGTTTCCCAGGTCACAAGGTGCAGAGACGGGCACAACGCTACGGTGACAGCCATCTTGTACCAACAAACGTGAGCCGAGGACGGACATGCCCTGCGGACGTTTTCACCCCGCGGTCAGACTCGCCAAGTATCGGAACATCGCAGTACAACCGAACAAAACACAACTGGACGCTACGCCAACAGAAAAAAACAAAAGGAAATTGAAAATATAAATGTGTACGGTTTTAATGCAGTCAAAATGGCTGCAAAATTACAAGATGGTCACTAACGGGTACTTTCGATTGTAAACGTATGAAATGGGTTGGTTGTATTCAAACATTAGGCGTACAACCGTAGAGGGAAGACAGTCGGGGAACTGCGGATGATTTTGTTTGTTAAAGGTACAGTACAAAGTATGATTGTTCGTGTGTGAAATTCATGTTATACAGCATAACCTATTATATTATATTCCAACATCCAATGTATTCATAATTTGGTCGTTATCTGTTTAATTTAAATGTTTCGCCCATAATATCATGTTTAAATAATGTCATG